>JARHVA010006342.1:247500-290000 GCA_037957365.1 Torreya grandis | reverse complement strand
GTTTAATATTGTTTGAAACCCTTTGGTGAATATTTAGATAAGAAATTCTAATTTTGATCTTATTTTATTATATTTTTTCAATGAATACTTTTTTTAATGAATTTTTCAAGTAAATAGATCCTAAAAATTGACAAAAAATGGATAACCGACTGTGCAACATGCCTAGCTACCTAAAAAAAACAAAAATCATTTTTTTTTGAATGTGTATAGAATTAGGCTTAGTTTGTGACCATATAACTTGTTTTTCACCTGGATCAATGTAAAAAATTTAAATTAACATGTATAGGCATGTATATTTGCGACATGTAGTGGCCTAAAAAAGGTATAGTTATAATCAAAATAGTTTAAAACCTTAAATTAGTCCAAACATTATAATCATATTTTTGGAAAGAGAACAATGTGATCATCATGATGGTATTAATTTTTTGAATTTGACCCTTGAAATTCATAGTGTATTTTGTGATCTAAGTTAATTTTTTTAATCAAAATGCTCAGACTCAGTTGTAGATTAACAAGTCCAAGCCTTTAGCTCACGAATCCAAGCCATTCCTGAGCCAAAAGTTTTGGTGTTTGAATTGAAATCAAAATAATATTATCATGTTAATAGATAACATGATCACATTATTATAAAAAGTAATAACACAACCGCATTCCCATTATTTGTCACATAAAAGCATGTGAATATGCACATGAAGCCAATCTTGATATGAAGCTTATACTTACTAATCTAAATGTTAAGGATACATTTATATAAATTTAAAATTATAATTTAAATTTATTTTAGTAAATATAAGAAATTAGGGTCATTCTACATCTGATAGAGTTGGTCTCATAGTTGCATGCCTTACAATGTAGACAATAGTTTTTAAAAATCTAATTTGGTCAATAATTAGGCATTTTTAGGGTCTAAGTATTGAACCTAGGGATTTTAAGACATAAATTTTTCAATTGGTGCATATTTTTGGTAAACATATAGTTATTTTTTTTAGGTTTTATGCCTTATGGATTGATTCTTGGCATTTTAAAGAATCCTAGGTTTGTCAAAATTGATGTTTGCAAACCACTCACTTTGAACTTGATCCAAAGTGGTGTGATTGGGGTAGCATAGATTAAATTGATGAATTAACACATCAAATGACTAATTTGTGTTAATTTCACTTATTTATCATCCCTTCCTCATCCTTAATCACTTCTTACTCATCCCTTATCATCCCTAATCACTCTCTCATAATTCCTAATTGTCCCTAATCATTCCCTCATTAACCCTCACTGTCCCTAGTCATCTCTAATCACTCACTTATCATTCATAATCATTACTCCATTGACCCTCACTATCCCTCCTCATCCTTCCTCATCCCTAATCACTCTTTTCTCATCCCTAATCACTTCCTCATCATTTATCATCATCCCTAATCACTCCCTCCTCATCCCTTCTCATCCCTAATCACTCCCTCATTGACCTTAATTATCCCTCATCATCTATAATCATTAAATACTATCATCCCTAATCACACCTTCATTGATTATCACCATCCTTCATCATCCCTAATCACTCCCTCCTCATCCCTCATAATCCCTAACCACTCTTTCCTCATCCCTCATCATCGCTAATCACTCTCTCATTGACCCTTACCATCCCTCATTACTCCATCATGGAACCTCACCATCCCTCATCATCCTTAATCACTCCCTCATCATTTGACATAAGTATATACTCTAAATGTATCTTTGATTTGAATCATATGTCATTTAATCAATTATAATAGAAATTAACTCTTTTCTAGGACTTGTTGTGTTGTCAATACCCATTTATGATAGTCAATTTTATTACTAAATGAATTGGATGATCTTTCAAATTTATAGTCAAGTAACATAAGTAATAACACAAAATAGAGTCTGAATTTTATTTCATCGAATTATCTTTATTATGCATTTAACTAGATTAAAATTTATTCGGTTTTACCTTTGGTATATTGGTTCAAAAGATAAAAATTAAACACAAATCTCTTATATAATTTTCTAATTTTGAGAAGATTTGAATGTATGCAAAGTTATTTGGTGTTTCCCATTCTTGTATGAATTGAATCTTGGTCAGGTTCACACATGCACTCCTTATGTGTGTAATGTATCCCAAATATGTTATCTCTTACATGAAAAATGAACATTTATTCATATTATCATAAGAATGTGTTTCTAAAAAATGTGAAACACTAGTTCAACATGGTGTAGATGTTTATCACATGTTTTATAAATATTAGAATGTCATCAAGGTAGATTAAATAAATGACATAGTTAAAGGGCCTGAGGATGTCATTCAACATCTCAATGAATGAATTTGCTACATGATTTAACTTAAAAGTCATAACAAACTAGTCAATCAATCCTTAATTTGTTTATAAGACTATATTCCAAATGTCTAGAAGTTCAACATAAATATGATGATGTACCCAAAATAAAGATCAATTTTGGAAGACTTATACACCATAGATATGGCATAAAAATTACTTAATATTTAGATGAGGAAAATAGTTATTTAATTTAATCTTTCTAGTATTTTTTTAATTGATTCACAACCTCATAACCCATCCTTATTTGTCATAGGCACAATTGGGATTCTTTAAGTCAATGATTTGGGCATGATGTCTCCATTATCCATGATTTCATGGATATACCACTTAATCTATTCATTCTCTATAAATTATATGTTGCATAAAGAGGTTTGAGGTATAGGTAGTTAAGGAATAAAATTGATAGTATTTTTTAGTGTATAATATGTAGGAGCTTATTTAGGTCACTCAAATATATCCTTTTATTCATCTAGTTTATGGTTCAATTATTTTGTATTTATTATTATTGGACAAACCAAACTATGATATGGTTCCATAAATATATTATTAAATCTACTTAATATCATTAAAAGTATAATTATAGCTAGAATTGATATGATTCTTGCACTTCTTAGCACTAATGTCTAAAAGGTTATGAACTAACTATGATATATGGTATTTTAGATCATGATAATTTATCACAACATTTTAAGGATTTAATTCATAGACCATATGTCAATGGTAAATATATGTTTTAACACATGTAAAAAATCACATACCTCTAATGGAGATGTGTCACAAAGTATTGAATCTTTAAAAATATTGATTTTATACACTAAGTGACACTACTAGGTGATCCATTTATCAAAGCCTACACTAGACCATACAATAGCATATGGTTTTGGATGATGCATCAATTTCAATTTAAAATTTTAAAAATATGATTTAGGAGAAATTAAATTCTTTTGACTTCCATTGGAGATGATAAAGTGTATTGGTTCACCATTGATCTACATTCATTAATGAAACAATATTTTTAATTCATATAATTTCTTGTTGGGGGAAGTAGAGATATTTCCAATACTGACAATATCATTAGGTTTATAATATGTATATACTTACCTTTTTATAGTTAAAGATAACTTGTACCCATTTCTCAAGTTGTGTAAGTAGAGAGCCCATAGAGTGACACTCTTCATTGGATTGAATATTGAAGTTATGAAGTAAGCACCACTTTCTAATATGGAATACTTGTTATAATCATTTGAAAATTATTTTCCACTCTTTGGTATGATGACTCAATCAATAGACATACAAATAAAATGCCTTAAATGTAATTATTTGGATCATAAAATGTCCTCATATGGAAAGTAATTGATTAGTTTTAGGAAATCACATACATTGGTGATCCTCATATTTACTACCCATTTTTGGTGATATGGTGGTTTTAATTACTTCTCTTTTTATAATGAATCTTCAATTGGGAATTAAATCATTTCTAATAGGCTCATATTATTTCATAGTTTCTAAATATTTATGTTTATTATTTACCTCCACATCATTTTGATCACTATGTCTTATATTTTATGCTAGCACTCAACTCTCCACTTGTAGATCCTAGCATTTTTAAACCCCAAAAAAATACCACCATCAAGGTATTAGATGGAATGATTAAGGATGATGATGAATTGAGGAGAGATGATGAGGGATTCATTAAGGATGATGAGGAGTGGTGAAGGCCAATAAGGGAGTGATTAGGGAAGATGAGGGAATGATTAGGGATGATGGAGGATGGTGAGGGTTAATGAGGGAGTGATTAGAGGTGATGAGGGACAAGGAAGGAGTGATTAGAGATGATGATGGATAATTAATAATGATTAGGGATGATGAGAGAGTGATTATAAATGATGATGAATGGTGAGGGTTAGTAAGGGAGTGATTAGGGATGAGGAGGGAATGATTAGGGATGATGAAGGGGTGATTAGGGATTATGAAGGATACTAAGAGCCAATGAGGGAGTGATTAGGAATGATGAGGGAGTGATTAAAGATGATGAATAATGGTGAGGGAGTGATTAAAGATGTGAGGGATGGTGAGGGTGAATGAGGGAGTGATTAAGGATGATGAAGGATGAGGAGTGAGTGATTAAGGATGATGAGGGATAATGAGGGTCAACGAGGGAGTAATCAAGGATGATGAGGGAGTGATTAGAGATGATGAGGGATAGTGAGGGTAAATTAGGGAGTTATTAGAGATAATGAGGAATAAGGAGAGATTGATTAGGGGTGATGAGGGATGAGTAGGAAGTGATCAAGGATGAGGAAGGGATGATGAATAAGTGAAATTAACATAAAGTGGATGTTTTATGTGTGTAGGATATCAATGTGACCTATGATACCCAAATCACACCACTTTGGATCAACTTCAAAGTAAGTGATTTAAAAACTTCAATTTTGACAAACCTATGATTCTTAGAAATGCCATGAATTAATCTAGAAGGTACAAAAACATTTAAAATTAATATATGTTTACAAAAAATGGACATCAATTGAAAAATTTGTCTTGAAATCCCTGGGTTCAATAATTAGACCTTAAAAATGCCTAAGTACTAACCAAATTATATTTTTAAAAACTATTTTCCACATCATAAGGCATGCAACTATGAGACCAACTCTATCAGATGTAGAGTGACAGTAATTTTTTATATTCACTAAAATAAATATAAAGTATAGGGAAATAAATGTAAACTTATATTTAACATTTATAGTAGTAAATATATGATTCAGGTCAAGATTGGATTCATGTGCATATTCACATGCTTTCATGTGAAAAATAATAGGAACATGATTACATTATTTCTTTTATAATAACACAATCATGTTCTCTATTAAAATGATCATGTTATGTATTAACATGATCAATTATAGCTTGGTAATTATTGATCAATTATTTAAATAACTTGATTGGGATATGTCAATAAAATAATTGTGCTATGTCATAACATGATCATGTTATTGAATAAAGTGATCATGTTATGGGAAATGTCCACAAAATTATCCCCTAAATCCATGCACATACCCTTCTAATTTTTCACCATAGAAACCTATGTATATGGATCAAAATATTAGGGAGTTTCCCACTATCTCTCAACTTGATAAGGAGCATGCCCACTTTGAGGTGGAAATGACAAAACATTATTTTTATAGTACTCCCATGGCCAAAAATGTTTTGTCTAATTCTCAAGTTTCTTCAAAATTTTCTCTCGATAGTTTTGCTATCCCACCTCATATTTTATCCCATTTAGGCACCTGAAAGAACTCACATATTCCCTCCAAGGAATATATATATTTGTCTTTTAGTCTCTCTTTGGTAATTTATGAAGGATGTGGAGTACGTGGTCAAGTTGGTAGCCAACTGGGTTACTCAACAATAAGAATGTTTGATTTCCAATAACAAACAATTATGGAAGAAAAAATATGAAGCCTTGAAGGGATAAATTCTAAGGATATGTATATTATTTAATGTTTTGAGTCTTATAGACTCAATTCATATTTACATGGTGAGATATTTTAGACAAAATTTTGTAGATATGGACATTCTTTGCCTATAGGAAATTAAGATGGCAATTTTCCTTCTCTGTGTTGTCAATAAAGTAATACACCATATTCTTAGTTTATATCTAACAAGAATTATGACCCAAGTCATGGTGGTTGTATTAAATTTACTTATATGAAATAGATTCTTGATTTTTTGTATTCTGGATGTGATCCTTCACATTGTGTCATCTAGGCTCTTTTCAATATTGAGAATGAATCTTTTGGCATCATTAATGTTTATGACTCAAATTATGCAAATGAAATTATGGTTTTGTGGTGATGTATTCCCAATTAATTACCTACCACCCATTATGAAATATGTAGTGATTTCAATATGTTGGAATACCATGTTGATAAGATTAACATTCTGCTAATGTGATGGGTCACCGATGAAAGAGAGGTGTGGTTTTTCATGTGAAATAAATTTCAATTTTATGACCCCAACATTGATCATCATCCCATGTTTAAATTTTTGTATACTTGGAGAAACCTTTGAAGTATATCTGATTGCATACTCAAATGGCTTGATCAGGATAGGCTCTATAGTCAGCTATACTTTTCTTTCAATAATACATTTTCCCTATCGATGAAAGCCTTTTTATATTTTTTCCTTTCTGACTATTGACCCATCCACTTCTAAATTCATTAGTAGTTTAAACAACCCTAAATTCATAAATAATATTCTTTTTTATATATAAAACATTTTTGGACCATGATCCCACCATGTTCCACATTGAGTAAGTCTAGAACTTGGTCTCTCAGCCTACTCAACAACTAGATTGTATTTAATGGTGGGATTATGTGATCAATTATATGGCTAGATTTATCTAGACCTATGGCCACAAGTTATCCAAGATGCAATGATAGTCTTACTTTAACACCTCTTTAGAGCTGAGCTGTGTGGTGGTAGTGCTCAAGTGAAACCCTTTTAGTATAGTTTTTAAAATTTAGGTGGACAAATTGTGTTAAAATATCTAAATTACATACATGTAAAATGCTTTAGGAGATCAAATTCAAGCACATTTTCACTATTTCAAAGTGGGGGATCAAGTTTTTAAAGATATTTTTTTAAATGTTCAAAGCCAAAAATCCATCCCAATAGATCAAATCCATCTATTATGATGGTCATCACCTCACTAAAATTATTGATATGTTCAAAGCCTTTATTAAACATTACTAGCAAATTTTCACAACTCGAGAACTTTCCTTGGAGTGACAACAAGCTCTTGACCAATGCCTTTATATTTTTTTGAGTAAGTTAATCCTACCCAAAGGGTTACTTATGATAGACAACTCTTTTTTGAGGAATTATAAAAGGTAGTTATGTAAATTTCCAATGATAAATCCCCTAGTTGCGATAGCTTTCTTGTGAATTTTACAAAATAATGTGGGACATTATCAGGCTTGATTTGTATCGAGTCTATCTATAAGACTTCCAAAAATAGTCCTCAAGATTTAGTATTAAAAAAGGGCACATAAAATTCATCCCAAAATCTGGTTACCCTAAATTAATTTGAAATCATATGCCCATCACTTTGCTTAATGTCTCCTACAAGATTATTTCTAAAGCTATAGTGATTTAGGTCTGCCACCTTCTGCCTTTGATTATTCAACCTGAGAAGATAGTGTTCATCCAAGACCAATATATCCTTGATAATGTTATGTTTATGTGAGAAGGCATGGAATGGGATTACTACTCCAATCATAAGGCCATGTTTACCAAAATTGACTTTGAAAAAGTATATGACTATATTGAGTGGCCATTCATTTTAGCTATGTTGCAAGCTTTAGGATTTATCCCAATCTTCTTATAATTGGTTCATATGCTTTTTGATGATGCATCTAACTTTATTTAAATTAATGTAGTTCCCTCATAGTAGCTTGGTATTTTCAAATCCATTAGGTAGGGTTACCTACTAGAGCCATCTCTTTATGTTCTTTCTACTGAGGGTTTTGATGATCTACTTGCCAATGTCCATTCTCAAGGCCCTATTTATGAAATTTCCTTGCCTACTGAGGAGTGATTGAAACTTCTTAATGGGAATTTTGAGGATGATTCCTTTCTCACTCTTATTAAGGATGAGGCTAATATTACTAATGCAATATTCTATATTAATATTTGTTTCTTACTTCTAGATCTTCCATCCCATGGTGTAAAACCCAGTACTATAGATAATATTTCCTCCCCATACCTTCTTAGATGACTCCCTATGAGTATAAATTACTCCATCATGATGGAATTTTTAAGTTTTTGGGTATCCCTTTTACTTTCTAGGCCTCACCATCTACACTTTGCAATATGTGGTGGATAGGGTGGAAAATAAGTTATTATATTAGATCACCAAACCTTTATCATTGGTTGGTAAATTCAAAATTTTCTCTAAAGTTATTTGTGACCACCTATGTGTATTATTATTTCTACTAGGTACCTTCCAAAAATTTAGTCCAAAAAATAGAATTTTTTCCTAGAGATTTCATTTGGGATAACCCCTCTATTAGTAAGGGTTTTCATTAGATGGTATGGGATTATTTTTGTCTTCCCTATGAGGTGGGTGGTATGGGATTGATATGTCTCTCATTAAATTTTAGCTCTTTGTGCCAAATGTATTGTTTGTGCCATTAAAGGAAAATAATCTTGTAAGGTGCTCACCTATAATTGTATTGCATAAGCTTCCCTTATGGCTGTGAAACATGGAAATGTCTTAGAACCTCCTTACTCTTGTTTCTTGTATGAAAGTTATGGGGTCCTTTTGATGAAAAAGTATTTGAAAAGCTTGGGAAAAATTCAAACCATGGATTTTATAGAATGACTCTAGGTTTAGAGATGACCTCTATATTAATCAACACTCCATATAGTGGTCCCTTATCATTTAATTTCATGTGGTTCCTCTTATATAGGTACTTTGGATTCAGTTTCTCAAATTAGTTTGAATGGGAATTCACACTATTTAAGACCTATTTTTCAAAAACACTCATTTTTGGCTCCCTAGAAATAATTCAAAGTTAAATACAAACTTTACTCTATGGATAAAGAATCTTACGAGGAGATTGTGGAAGTTATTATAATAGAGTTACTTCACAAAATCATGGTAATTATTCTCACCCTTGGTGGAAAGATTGGAAATGGTATGTTGACACCCCTTTATAGAATTAATCTACTAAAAAAGGTTGTAAATGGAATTGATCACATCTACCTATGGTTAGAAAGCTTAATGGCCATTAGAATATTCAAATCTCCCTCACTATTTGGGGGATATGTTTTTAGACTATTTGGTATGTGTGTGTTGAACCTAAGCTAGCTCATTTTTCATAGTTTTTGATTCATAAAGGAATTCATATAGGCATAAGGATAATTTAATTAGGGGTCACATAGCCCTGATGCCTATTTTTAAAGCATTGAAGGACCATCATGCACCTTTTTAGGTTATACTAAGACCCCAAATACATGGATTTGGATACATAATTTATTTAGGTCTTTTTACCTAGAACCATTTAGTTAGTTTCACACAATTTTAGGTGATATCCCATAAATTACCCCTTAATACACTCAAGTTTGGCATGCTTTCAGAGTGGAAATTCTACTTTGGATATAGAAAGAAAGGAATTCAAGTTTATTTTCCAATGTTTCTACTAAGATTGATTTTTTTATATAATAAAGTTATTATTATCTCTAATGTGCTCCTATTGATACAAGTCTAAACTAGTAAAGTGGCTATGGAGTTGGATCACCTGTAGTAGTTAATTTTCCACTAGGGTGATGCCCCCTACTATATTATTCACATGTCACCCTACCCATCTTAGAAATCACTACGAAGAGGTGGTAATGTCCCTCATTAGGGTGGCCCTCATCACAACATATCTCATTGATGTTATCATAATCATGCTACTAGTTCTCTACAATAGTGCCACTCTCCTCTTTAAACCCAACATAAAAGTTGGGGCTCTCCACCTCCTCTTCCTCTATAGGCCTAGGGGTAGGGATATTTGCATACTATGGACCAACACAAATGAAATTACCCACCTAGGATTTATTAGGGTGGTAGACATATTTTTATAGATAAATCCTTCCCCACACTCAACTTAGTGATTTCTCCCCATCACTCTATTTGAGATAATGATGTTTAAGAAGAAGGTGACCAACATGCCCTTGATTCTAAATGGGATCATATTATTTAAGTGAAATATCTTCCACTCTATTTGTCTCTTTGATGTTGATGTTTAATTTTTTTAAATGTATTAGAGGTTTTTAAGATTGGCCTAGTTTTTTCTCATTCTTCTTGGATTTAGCCTCGCTTGTGTTTCCTAGGCTAGGCCTAATGTGTCATTGTGGCATGCTCTCTTACCACCAACTTTTTTATGAATAATATTATAAATTTTGATATATTTATATTAATAATATAATATATTTTTGATAAAAAAACATTTTATATGTAGAGATATTATCTTGAATGGTACATAGCAATTTTTTATCTCTATATTATAATATAATTTTTAAACTGTGTATAATGGGAAAGTGGTTTTTATATCAAAATTAAATACATATATCCATTATATTTGTAAATTAGGTATAATTAATTTTAACCAAGTAAATAAATAATTATACTTAATTTACAATAAATTATATTTTATAATTAATAATAAATCATATTAGAGGGTTTAAAAGTATGATTTGGAGTGATTCTAGAGAAAGTCTTCATAAACAAATGGAAAACTAGACTAAAAAATGAGGTAAATAAAATCTAGAAAACTTGAGAAAAATAGAGACAATTTTTTATAATGCATTCTTGAAGAAGAGTGAAAACATTTAAAAAAGAGTAAGTATGGTTTTATCCAATTTTAGGTATGAAAAATATGATTTGGTGATATTTTTCTATACTTTATGGCTCTAAAAACCCTACTCACTTTTCCATTATTCCATGTATACCTATCACAAACCAATCTCATTTTTAACCTTAATAATTCATCACAAACCAACAAAAATATGGAATTGATTAGGGTTATGTGTTATCTCTCTACTATTTTAAGGTCCTTAGAATAGATTAAATTTGGAAAAAATATTTAATGAAAATAAAAAATCAATCCATGAATGTAGGGCCTAGTCATATATGAAATTTTTGTTTTAGAATGAATTTATGGAAAAGGAAATAAAAAATTCAAATGTTGCTTCAATTATGCTCTAAATGTTTGAATTATGATCTTAAGCTTTCCCAATATATCTTACAAAATATAAGTCTTGTTTTTCTCAATCATTCCTTATCATGTGTGTCCTATATGCAATAATGTACATGTGAACTTATAGAATTATGAAATTCAAATTAAAACCAAATTAGTATGTGAGCTGATTCTAAAAAGATGGTAAAATTTGAAAAAAATGGAACATAAGGGACAAGAGACCCAAAATAATTCTCACAAAGGACTGTAGAAACCAAAAATTGGTATTAGACACTTTGAAAACATTAAATTTGGCACACTTTGAAATACTTAGACATTTCACATACATTTGAATCTTGTGCACACTTTCCCTCTATTAATCTACCCACATGGTATCTTTTCCAACTCTATTAATTAGGTACACCTATTCATGGTCAACCTAGTTTATACAATAATATTCTATAATCCTAAATATACCTTCTCCATATCTCATATTACTAATTGTGGTTAAAAAAAATGTTTGCCTATGTTGGTAGTGTTCAAGAACACTTAATGGATATTTTTAAAATTAGGAATTCTCCAATAGGTTAGCATAGACATGATTTAATGGGTTGGTCATAGTGGGAAATTAAAAATAGTTAGCTATAAATATAAATCAATCTTAAGGTTATACTAATCTTGGCAAGTCCAAACAAATTTAAGTAATCAATTAACACTCTCTTGAGACATTATCAAATTTTCATAAAATATAAAAATAATCAAAGGAGTAGTACTAAAGCCAAATTATAATACATAAAAGTGAAATTTGCATGGTGCCAAGTGTCAAAATCCAAACATTGCATTACATTATAGATTGGTCACAATGTTGTGATCACACATATAAGTGAGAGAATTACATGCAGTTTGAGCCCTATTAAGAGTATTGGAAAGTATTAAATTTTTATCCATTTAATAGGGATTGTAAGGTTGACCAACCCAAAATAATAACCTATTTTTCAAGATCATCTTGTGGTTGAAATAAAAACTAGGGTTTGGAAAAAAGAGAAGGAAAATACATATTAGTGTATATAATTGAAGGTGAGTATACACATAGGTATTAAGTATAGGTGTAGGCACAAGGGTTAGAGGAGTCTTATAGTGGAATAATTCATAGGGGACACTACCAATAGATCTAGGATAATACCAATTATCATAGGTATTAGACTTTTATTGATAGTGTCTAGAGAGGTTTTGAGCCTCTATTTCAAGTTTGAGTAGTTGATGACATAGGTATTAGGTATTTTCAGACATAGGGACACCTTATATGAGACAAAAATAAATAGAATAAAATATGTGAACTTGTATCCTCTTTATTTTTTCAATTCTAAATTTATTAATTGCAATATCTAGATTACTCATTTTAATTCAAACTAGCCCTCAATTTATATATTTTACACAATATGATTCGTGCATAGTTTTACACTATTTTAAGCCCACTTTATACAAAATTAAAAAAAAAAATTGGGGAGCTAAACCTTGATTTGAGCACAATAAAACCCTAGGTGTCCTCTTAAATTAGTCTTTTCATCTTATTTAAGATTTCAAATTTATTCTCTATTAGGGGTAGAATTTCAAATAAGATTTATGATTTCCCCTTATTTACATAGCCAAAATCATAAAATAATTACAAGGGAATATACTAATGATATGGATAATCATAGAGGAAATAATAATAATAATAATATTAATGTTTGTTTTAATGGAATAAATATCTATGAACTTAAATAATATCTTAAAAGGAATCCACATATGATTAATACATTGTTACATGTTACTAGAGATGAAAAACAATCTTGATAAAGATACCACATCTGAGGAACAACATGTTAAAAGTTTAAATGATAATATTTTAACTGTTTAGGACTTAGTAGATGTAAATCCTAGGTTGTTAAATGGACTAGTATAGTAATCACTTGAAATAAATATAGGAAATACTTAAATTGACAAGTTCTTCCCAAAATAGTAAAGACGGTGAGAAAGTGTACTTGTCTACAGAAAAGTAGGAATTTCTATAAATCAAGAGGCTAGAATAAGCCAGGAGATTAGCCAACCATCTATCATATTATGAATACAATAAAAAACATGCTTTAAAAAATAACACCCTTATGAGGATATTAGTGTCAATGGTGCTAGTGTCCAATTATAGCACTAGTGTCTAATTATGATGCTAATGTCCTTATGTAGAATGTTGAGTGAATATTTTGTCGTCAAGCAACTGACGGCAAAATGGGTATATCAACCATAGTACAAGGAGATTTATATGACAAAAAGTGTGGGTTTGCCACATCATAATGAGATAAATCTCTCCTCTCATCAAGGGGAGGTTCCCTATAAATTACTTATATATATATAAGCAGAAAATAACACTCAGGGTAGGATAAAACCATCCATCTCTCAATTTTTAGAGATAATGTTCACAGAGCAAAAGATAAATCATAGTTGATGAATAAAATCAATCCTCTTCTTTTAGAAATGATGTTCAACAAATAGCAAAAAATCTTCTTGGGTATTACCTAGGTCTAAGAAAAACCCATGAAAACATAAAGTCTTTCATTGCTTCCCTCACTGATTCGAAGCATACGTAACAGTAGAGTGAAGTACAACTCAAAGTCTTCACCTAAAACTAAAACATATAATAAGATCACAAAGGATAAAAGTAGTTCAAAGTCTTTTTGATATCCTTCAGAATGTCTTCAAATAATTTCCACATACACTTTGCTTATTTAATCAAATAGATGAGAAATTATTAGGAAAGAGAACATAAGAACGATCTCCTAAGTAACACAAATTATTTCAACACAAAGTCTAAAAATAAATAATTTCCACATACACTTTGATTATTTAATCAAATAGATGAGAGATTATTAGGAAAGAGAACATAAGAATGATCTCCTAAGTAACACAAATTATTTCAACACAAAGTCTGAAAATAACATGCTTCTCATTCATTTAAGAAAATATGATTTACAAGATGAGATCAAAGTATTAGAAAGCATCTCAATTTTAGCAGAGTTTTTGCTCTCAATTATCAAAAAAAGATATTTATAAAAGAGGCATCCCTCTATATATATAGGAAAAAGCCTTCAAATTTGAGAAAAGACTTAAATATTAAAACCCAGTCAAAGATGAGTCTCTATTGACTTTGGGACTTTTCCAAATTTTTACATGTATTTACATATGACAAAAGTACATGTGCAAGTGTCCCAAGTTAATTACAAAGTACATGAGAAAAAAGGAGAAGAAGAAATGGAAGAACAGTTCAACTTTTGTTGCCAGCCTTCTTTAGATGAGCATCGTACATGGTGATAGCTACCTAAATCTTGATACTGTCTAGTGCAATAGTATTTTTGAAGACCACCTTAGCTCTGACTGTGGCATCTCTCACTGTTGTGATTAATTTTGCATGACTAGTTAACTTGGTTCTCAAATTGTCCAGAGTTAACTGATTATCTAAAATATTATCTATAAAATCCATTAAGAATGCTTTCTCCTCAAATTCATTTTGGATCATACCTTTGAACTCCTAAATCATTTCCTCTATTGAAATGAATTGGTTGTCTTGAGAGGTGAGTCTACAAGGCAACTCCTCCAATTTGTTCAACAGACTGGTGTCACTTTCTTCACTAGCATCCTTGGAAGATTTAAGGTCACTAATTAGTTCCTTAAGTACCCAGATCTTATATATCAGTGATTCTTGAATTTGAATATAAGAATCTCTATCAGTAATGATGCCAATTGATATTAGGGTACATTTTTTTAGCGCTTTCATCTCTGTCCACTTGCTAAGATATTTATCCATGCTTTCAATATCTTGAGAAATAATATTTATAAGGTCTTCTAATTCTGTTCTCACTTTCTTCATTTTACTTATCTTCTCAGACACCTCTATAAACTAGGAAATCCATTGTGCACACATCTTATCTAGGTAATCTTCAAGTACTTTTCCCTTTATATAAGTCTTTTCTACTTTCTATATTCTAGGATCATCTACGAAGAAAGCCTCTAGAGTTACCACTTCTGGAGCAAAAGTGAATCTCCTGATCACTATGGTAAATTAATCCACCATTAATTTGTAATGATCTTTTATTTCTCTTTGTCAAATTTTTGGACCATAATATCCATCACAAATTGCAAATCACTCTTTGCACCCTCTTGAGTTATTTTCTCTAACTCAACTTGAGAGATGGAGTAGCTGCTCATATCAAAATTCTCAAGAGTCGCATCCTGTGGGGGTTTGGCTATCTCCAAAATTTTTTGCCCCTTATCTCCAATCATTTTCAAAAGGATTTTTGGGTTCTTGGGGGTTTTATCTTTCACTGGTACTATCTTACCAAAGTTAAAGTCATCTGGAGAGATGGCTTGCTTTTTCCTTTTGGGTGTGAAAGTTGATAACCAAGGTGGGAGAGTAGAAGCACTTACATTAGCAACAGTCCTTGTAGTTGGTGTCACTGGGGTATCACTTTCACTCCTGGTGGGAATAATGGGTGTAGTGGGTGTAGTATTAGTTAAAATCACACCTGATGTTGAATGGTCGAAGATGGAACTATCTCTAATGTTAAAAGAAGGAGATGACAGACTGGAGATGGATCCTGATGAATGGAGAACATCTCTAGAAGTGCCTTGAGGGTCACCAAAAATAATTTTAGAAGGGGATGTGGCTCTAGAAGAGGGAATATTGATGGGAGAAATAGGTGAAGGAGTTATAATAGGTGAGTGGGGTAGAGAAGAAGAAATTCCTATATCTGGCTATGTACCTTCTTGCAGAGATTGAGCTTCCATTCTCTATTAATCCATAGGCCTGTCATCAATTTCCATCTATTCTGCTACTTGTTCTTGGGCACTTTGTTTCTCAACCCCCATATCTATTGAATCTGGCTCTTTCTCGACAACCTTTTATTTCTTTGATACAAAAAAGATCCTAGGCTTATGGGGCCTGAAAAGAGAAGGAACATCACTTTTATTCTTTATTCTATTGTTTTCTCTCCTCTTTGTCTCTTCTTGAAATTTGGCCTCTGATCCTGTGATGAATTCTTTTAATGTGATCCCCTTATTTTCTAACCAATCATTGGTGTTAGCCAATATTGGTTCAAATCTCATGCTCAAAGAGGTCAACTCTTTTTGAGACCATTAAATCAGAGGAAGAGGAGAGTTAGCAACTTGTTCAACAAGATATCTACTATTGACCAGATCTCTATCATCTACTAGATTTGGAGGAATATCAACGAGCCCCAGATACTCTATTTATTCAAGAGATAGTCTGCTATAGTCCATCTTCTTGATATCTTTTGCTATCTTTAAATCTATCTAGATGTCTTCGATCATGGGTTCATGGAACTAAGTCTTCCTTCTGATCATGTCTTTAACACCTTTGTAGTCAAAATTGGGCCTTATTTTGAAATGATTCATGGTGAAAAGTTGCATTTCGGTCTTCATTGCCCTTACTTTTGTAGCAATCAATACTGAGTACCTGCTGATTTCAATTGGGAACCTAAAACTAGGTTTCTTAAGTTCCATCTGCTTATTGTGTACAAAAATAATTTGTCTACATAGCTCCATTAGAATCAATTTATTAGAAGGAAATCTAGGGAGCATATAGGGATAGGTTTGGAAAAATCCAACACGTAGATAGCAAAAAAAAGGGAACTATAAGAACATATAGCCGATGCCATTTACAACATCCCAGGCTTCATTTGACACTCTTTTCTATTCTAATTGAGAGTCAAAGAGACACAAAAATACCATGAAGAAGGCATCATTTACCCTCCTAAAATGATGGATTGAACCCTTCAATGTTAATTGAGGGTAATATTGATATATAGGGGTGGTTTTCCTGTCTCCCTCTGATGTCAAACCTAGAAAGGTTCTCATTGAAGCTATGATGTATACTAGATATGAAGTTAGATAGAACTTCGAGGTAGTATACACCTTTGTCAATTGCTCATGCATAGCATTGTTGATTTGTTCACCCCCAAAAATGACTTATTTCCCCTGGAGGATTATCTTGATGAATGGATACATCTATTCATGAAATTGAGAAGAAGATGGTAAACCTCATACTCTACTAAGAAGAGTAATCAAGCCTCCAACTTCTTCTATAAAGTCGCTCCTTAGAAAGTTTTGTGGCCATCTGGACAAGTTAGCTTTGAGAGTTTTAAGCCATTTATTGTTGATCACCTTCTTCACCTTCTTGATATCTTTATCTTATTCCTTTTATGCTTCAATGAAGTCAATTTTCAACACTTTAGTAGGAGGGCACATGAAAAATTTATTGATGAACTTGAGGTCCAGTCGAATTACTACATTGTCACTAGCATTTGACACAACTCTGGTATCTTTGTTGTAGAATTGGGTGCACTAGAGGATGAACTCTGTGTGATGTGCTGACATAGGAAAAGAGGAGACTAGGTGGATATTGCTCTCAATTATCCTCTTCATTTTAGAGCTCAATTTTTTTGCCTTGGTTCTATCTATGAACTCGGCCATATCTACATGCCCGATCTCTGTATCCCTAATGTCATCAACATTAGAAGTGACCGAGGTGATTAGGAAAACACCTTGATACTGATACTTCATCATCTTCAATTTATTTAGAGAAAATTCAATCATTAGGATGAGCTTTTATTGAAAGTATGTTGATGAAGAAGGATCTTGAGGAGAAACTGTGATAAGAGTCATGATTATGCAATTAGGGGAAATATTGGCAATCTGGGAAAATTGCATGTTGGGTGATCATGACCAAGGAAATGTGCTTGAAAGGGTTGAGGTGTGAGTAGGTTTAAAAGTGGAAGGAAATTAGGCTCAGAAAATAGGAATTTTTTTTCCCAGAGTTAGTAAAAAATGGGAGGAAGGTATGCATGGGTGGTAAAATTGCTACCCTTGCATGTGGAAGAGGTTCTTTATGCATAGGTGGCAAAAATTGCCGCTTGTGTACATTAGGGTAGAAAGGTTTGCATTAGTGGCAAAAAATGCCATCGATGATGTGGAAGGTTAGATGTTTCATGTAAGGGTGGAAAAAATTGTTGCCCTTGCACATGGTTGGGAAGTTAGGTATGCATCGGTGGTGAAAATCACTGCCTATGCAAAGGGTTGGTTGGGAAGACTGCATTGGTGGCAAAAATTGTTGTCGATACATGCAATTAGAAAGTTTTCATGTAAGGGTGGCAAAATTTTCTACCCTTACATGAATTGGCAAGGGGTCTATAAGGGTAGAAAAATTTTCCACCTTTACACTAGTTGATTGGGAACATGTGAGGGCGGTGAATTTGCCGCCCTTACATGGGTGAAATGGTGGTCAGGAAGGCTAACAAATAAAAAATGAGGGTGAGGGATGGAAATATTGTGGTTGGAGGGTTCCTCAGGGGGAAAATAAAAAGGAAGGGGAAGAAGAAAAACAATAATGAAAAAGAGAAGAAAAAAAGTAAAAAATAAAACAAAACTAAAACTAGGATAAAAGAAACATAAAACCCTACTTGGTAATCACAAAAAAATGCTTGAATCTGAGGAAAAATGTGTTTCCTCTTGCTTGCTTGATCACCCAGATGTAGGGAGGAGGAGATGCAAAGAGAAATGGATTGAAATGAGGAGTGAAGGTGGATTAAAGGGGCAAAAATCACCCCCAACCACTCAAGATGCATGGCCATAAATGCTGCACATGAAAATTGAGACCATGCAGGGGTGGCAAAAATTACTGCCTTTACAGTGAGGTTGGAAATAGATGCAGGGGCAACAAAATTCACCACTCCTACATGGAAAGCAAAGAATGATGCAAGGGTGGAAAATTTCACTACTCTTGCATGACAAATGTAAGGGTGACAAAAAATGCTGCCTTTGCATGGAAAGCACAAAACAACATGCAGTGGTAGCAAAAATCACCACCCTTGCATGTAAACTTATGAAGACAACTAACTCTGAGAAATGAGGGAAAATTTGTCATCTGACAACATCAACATTGTAATGATTTTCATGTTTTTTGGGAAAATGCAACAAGGGAATGTTACAAACTTTGAATGATGCCAATTGAGAAAACATGAGAACAAGAAGAAATTGCCTCAAAAGATGAACTTAGAGTGAAAAACATGAAACAAACAAGTTTCATAAGGGTTGTTCCAAAAATGAGCGTAGCTGATTTTGGGAACAACAGCTAGCTCCTGTTGAAGAACTTCCATTAATCAAACCAATCGACGGGAGTAGAAACTAGTCTCTAATTGCCTTCATCCAAGCCATTGAGCTATAGAGTCAAGCTAAAAAAGGAAAAGACATGAAAAACTAAAAGAAAATAAACAACACAAAAACTATACAAATGTACAAGTGAACTCATCTAATACTTCAAAGATTGAAGTGCTTCAGATGGTACCCATTGTGAGGCAATGAGAATGGCGTTCCATCTTGATACTCCATCAAGAAGCTATTTTCACCATAGACCTGATGAATGGTAAATGGACCTCTCCACAAAGAATCAAATTTGCCATGCATTCCTTTTAGTTCTCTCCTCTTGTCCCATAACAAGACTTGATCTCCCATTTGAAAATCATGAATCTTTACCCTCTTTTCGAAGAGTTTCTTCACCTAATTCTGATGTGTAGTAATCTGATCCACCACCATGGTTCGTTTCTCATTTAATTAAGTTAGACATATGATCCTTTTATCATTAGAATTTTTGAAGGTTGAATCTTCGATTGCCTTTGCTAACCTAAGTGCTGGTAGTTCAAGGGTGATTGGTATCTTTGCAGTTAAGCCATAAAAAATTTGGAATGGTGACATGCCTATGGCCCTCTTGGGTGTAATTCTATTTGACCACAAAGCGTCAAACAATGCTTTATGCCAAGTCCTTTGATTATCATCTACCACTTTCTTGATAATAGTAACCAGATTTTTATTGCTCGATTATGCTTGGCCATTTCCTTGTGAAAAATAATTAGAAGTGTGGGAGAGGGTAATTCCATAATAAAATTAGAACTGGGTAATCTCATGAGAAGAGAAACAAGTTGCATTATCTGTTACAATCTTAGTTGGAACCCTAAATCAGGAAATAATATTTTTCTTAAGAAAATTACATACCACTTTTGAAGTAGCGTGCCTATTTGGAATGGCTTCCACCTATTTGATAAAGTAATTAGTCAGTGAGGACATAATCATGCCTGACACTTGAAGATAGGTTGACTATGCCAATGAGGGGTAACACAACCAATTTAAGTTTCTTGATGAACTGCTGACACAATTCACACCTACGCACCCATTTATAAGCATCTTGAAACAATGTAGGCCAATATTACCTCACTCATAGAATTTTATGAGCTGTTACTAATGGAAAAAAATGTCCTCCACAGGATAAATTGTGGAAAGACTCCAAAAGTTTACCTTGTTGCACCTTATTGACACAACAAAGAAATACCCCATCAAGGCTTCTCTTATACAAGCCATTATCCCACAAGACATAACTAGCAGCCTTTAGCTTAACATTCCATTTTTTTTGTAGGATAGATGAGTGGGACACTCACCATAGGTAATAAAATGAGAGATGTTAGAATACCACTCATTATTAGTAGCGACGAAGAGGACTATAGGCATGTCTTCGACCTCTGTTTCTTCATTTTTTATTTCTTTGGGGATATTATCAACAATCAACTGATAGAGGCCTTTTTCCTACACAATTTTGGTAGGTTTGATGTCAAGATCAAAATCTTGAATCTTAACAATCCAATTTCCCCTTTTAGTACCAAACTCTTGTTGAGTTAGAATGGGCTTCACGATTGTGTCAGGCACCAAAACCACAGTATGTGAATTTAAGATATAAAATATAAAATGTTTCACCACCTTAACCACAACATAAGCATGTTTCTACGTATTTGAATATTTTAATTCATGAGTTTTGAGAGGACAACTCATAAATTGTATGGGAGATTATACACCTTCTTTGTTTTGCTAAATCAAAATAGCTGAAAGTGTATGCAAAGAAGCATAGCTATATATTATGAAGTCTTTGGTGTAATCTGGATAAAATAAAATTGGTGCATAGGCGATCACTTTTTTGATGTCTTCAAATGCTGACTTGCCTTCTACAGTCCATCAAAAAGTGGCTTTGCCCTTCATCATGTTCACAATGTGGTGAGTCTTCTTAGTGAACTCAGGGATGAACCTTTGTAAAAAAATTACTTTTCTGAAGAAAGAGTGAACTGAAGTCTTACTTGTAGGTAGGGTAAGCTATTGGATGGACTTGACTCTTTTTGAGTCAAATTTTATGCCTTATTAGGATATAATGTGCCTGAGAAGTTTCCCTTTTGTTACCCCAAAAATAGATTTCTTAGGATTCAAAAAAATGCCATTCTGATGGCAACATTTTAGCACTTGTTGTAAATAGTACACATGATCAGGATGATGCTTGGAAAAGACTATTAAATCATCCAAGTATACTACAATGAACTTACCCATTTCATCTTTGAAAGTAAGGTCCATTACTCTCTAAAAAGTGGTGCTAGCATTTATCAGGCCAAATGGCATTCTTCGATATGTAAAGGTGCCCCAAGGTGTGGTGAAGGCAGTCTTATGCTAGTTTACTTTACCAACTTCAACTTGATTGTACCCTGAGAATCTGTTTAACATTGATAACATCTCTAAACTAGTCACCATCTAAATAAATTGATCCATGATAGGGTGAGGATAGTTATCCTTTAAATATGACTGATTTAGGTTTTTGAAATCAACATAGATACGAATTTCACCATTCTTCTTCTTCATAAGGACTATGTTTGCAATCCGTGTAGAATGATGGATTAAGAAAATTATCCTAGCATTTAGCATTTTCTATATTTCAAATAGAATAGTACCTGATATCTTTAGATTTTACTACCTAGATTTTTGCTTGTAAGGTAGTGAATCACTTTTGAGAGGAATGTCATGGCAGATTTCTTCAGGCCTGAGCAACTTCAAATCATCATAAGAGTATGCTAGGACATCTATATACTAACAGAGCAGAGCAATGAACTTGAACCTTTCTTCTTGAGTGTAGCATTTCTCAATGTTCACCACTTTGGGATTTTCCTTGGTACCTAAATTTATTTGATCAAACTCTTGAAAGGAGCTTGAATCTATTTGCTACTGTTTAATGAACCTATCATGTTTATCAAATAGCTTCTCAAGGGAAACTAGGCCTTTTGGGATTTTATTCCCTTTAAGTTTCAAGAATTTTTCACCTGCATTTGCACTTTATTTAGGGGCTGGTTCAAGCTTCTGAGGCTCATTGCCATCGAAATGAAGCTATTCAAAGCTATCTTTTTGCTCTAAGAAGGCAATGATTTGGTTGTCATTATTAAACACCTACCAATGATTGGTATTATCAGGTACACTTGGTTGAAAGACTAGCTTGATAGTGTACCTATCTCCTTTAAAATTAGGGTGAAGAACCAATAGAGTTGCTGAAATAGCTAGTGCATCAGCTCAATCATTAAATTCTCTAGGTATGGCAGAGATGTTGAAAGCATCAAAGATTTCAATTTGATCCCAGACTAGATTGTGGTAGTGGCACAATCTATCATTTTTGGTTTGATACAAGTTCCTTACCTGAAAAACCACCAATTCAACATCACCTTTGGTGTGAAGGAGTTTGATGCCTTTATCTTGAAAAGCCTTCAATCCAAGCATCAGAGATTTGTACTCAGCTATATTGTTTGTGTTGCTGAACTACAACTTGTATGAAGAAGTAAAAATATCTCTTTGAGGAGATATCAACACAATCTCGGCTCCTGAACATGTAGAGGAGCAGCTGCCATCAAATTCCAGAATCTATACCTCATCAGACACTAAATTTTCCTTAGATTCTTCTTCGTTTGGAGGGGGAAATTATTCTACACTTGCACTATGCTCCACTAATCTTTCTGCTGCTCCATCTGAACTAATTTTTAGGTTGACACATTCAAGAATTTTATCAGGCATCTCATGGAATTCTTTTATGGATAAAAAGTAATTACCCATGCTTGAAGACTCAAATAAAATTTGAGCTTCAGCCACTGATGTTTGAGTGACCACGTATTTTGCTTCCTTCTCAGAGAGCAATCTCTACATAACACCTTTGATTGGGATCCTCACCTTAGATAGGTCCAGGATTAATTCACCACTAACATCCTTGCAAAAAATTTTCCCAAGAAGGATGCCATAAGAGGTTGGAACATCAGCCACCAAGACCGTCATTTTGATTCTCTTCTTTGGAAAAGATACAAAAACAAATTGGGCATCTTTGATTTGACCCAAGAGTGGGACTTGCTTATTTTCCATGGAGAAACACCTCTCAAAAGTCTTAGTCAAAGTAAGACCAAGGTAATTTGCTACTTTGGTAGGCATAACATTATCAAAAGCTCTAGAGTCTATTATGCAATTACTTAATTTATGACCATATATCAATAGGGAAACATAGAAAGGTTATATTTTCTCGAGGGCACAAGAGGAGTAGTGACAAGATTATTCTATGTGGATTTATTCTTGGAGGAATCATTAGTCACCTTTGGAAAATCTTGTCCTATAGGGGCAATTTTACTTTTCATGTATTCGGCTAACCTATCAAACTATTCAGGATTGGCTCGCAAGTACTCAATCTCGGTCATTTAAATCTTGGTCTTTTTGGCATGATCAATTATATCAAATAATTGAAATGAGCTAGAGGTAGAGGGAGGAAGCCCATCATCCTGATCTTTATTGGGTGTGGCACTGGTATGAGAGATAGAAGTAGAAGGTACGAGAGGGTTTGAGGTACTTACTTTCTTATTAGTCACCGGGTCCTTTGATTGAAAAGGTAGTGAAGTCCCTCATTTAGTGATAGAAACTACTAGTTGAGGTTCTTCTCATACTTTTTATTTATTAGCTTGTTGAGCTGACTAGTTCTAGGACATAGTAAAAATAACATAGGATCTATCAAACACTTCTCCCTTACTTCTAGGTTCATCCTGATAATCCAGAAAACCAATATTAGAGTCGCTAGCTAATTCTTCTTCTTATTTTACAAAGATATTAGTATAATCTCATTGGTCCAACTTAGGTTGGAATGAGAAATCATGTTCAACTTTAAGGTAACCAACTGCTAAATTAGCAGGTGCTGCTTTAATGGCAAGCTTCTCATGTGGAGAAGGAAGGTGATTTGGTTGTCCTTGATTTTTGGCAGCATTGCCTTGATATGACTGATTGGGAAATGTCCTTATTGGCATATCCTGATAAGAAGGATCAGACATACCTTGGGCCATTTGTCTTTTCAAGTCTAGCAATTCATTTGTCAACTTTTTCCCCATAGGATCTATGGTGCTCGTGGAAGAACTTTCAGCAGATGAAGAAAAATTATTTTTATTAGTCTTTTTTGATCTTACCTACTAGGATAAGATCATCTTCCACCTCGTTATCCAAATTTTAGGCTACAAAAAGATCCATAGGACTGGCTCATCTTAATAGAAAACTTACTTCAGAAAGTTGAGAGTTGATAAAAAAAGCACTTGAGATTCTTCGGTGTTGGCTGAGTGATCGTAGGAATTCATTTCCTTAGCTTATTGAATTTAGCAATGAAGTCTCGCATGGGCTCATGAGGTTCCTTCTTCATTTGTGTAAGCTGAGCTAATAATACATGTGCATCTTCAGTGGGTTTAAACCTAGCCTCAAACTTGGCATTGAGCATATTTTAATCAGTTATAGTTTGATCTTGAAGGTGGTAGAACCAGTCTATGGTAGTGCCTTGCAAAGTTTCTAAAAATAGTCTCACCGCTATATCTTCATATTCCACACTTATCACACCACATGATATAGAGAAGGTAGAAATATGCTCATCAAGATGAACCTTCCCATCACCATAGAATTTGGGGAAATTCTTTCTTAAACTACGAGGTAGTTCATGTAAAGGTGGGGCTAAATTGAGAGGACCAAAGGAATTTCCCCAAGGGCCTTGGACTGCCATGATATGTCAATTAAATGGTGGGATAATAAATTTTGGTGGGGTAAGTATAGATAAAAACTTACGAGTACTGAGACTAGAAGCTTCACCAGGTATAGGAGATCTGACGCTAGTAGGAGGGAAACTCTTGGTTTGCTAAAGGTGAGATGGTGGAGGAGAAATCTCAAAATTAGTTCATTACACCAACTCGAATATAGGATCAACAATACCTTGAGCTCTTTGGCTTCACGTGTACGGTGGATTTGCTAGAGTGTAAAATGAAAAAGGACTAGAAATGCTTCAAGTTGAAGCTTGAGGCTTCAAAATGCATATTCGTAGTCCCCAGTAGAGTCGTCAAAAGCTGTTGGGTAAATATTTTGTCGTCAAGCAACTGACGGAAAAATGGGTATATTAACCATAGTACAAGGAGATTTATACTACAAAAAGTGTGGTTTTACCACATCATAATGAGATAAATCTCTCCTCTCATCAAGGAGGTTCCCTATAAATTACTTATATTCTATATATAAACAAGCAAAAAATAACACTCAGGGTAGGATAACACCATCCATCTCTTTTTTTTAGAGATGATGTTCACAGCACAAAATAGAAATCCTGGTTGATGACTGAAAGCATTCCTCTTCTTTCATAAATGATGTTTAGTAAATAGAAAAAAATCTTCTTAGATAGTAACTAGTTCTAAGAAAAACCCATGAAAGCACAAAGTCTTTTGTTGCTTCCCTCACTGATTTGAATCATACATAATAGTAGAGTGAAGTGCAGCTCAAAGTCTTCACCTAAAATTATAATATATAATAAGATCACAAAGGATAAAAGTAGTTCAAAGTCTTTCTGATATCCTTCAAAATGTCCTCAGATAATTTCCACATACACTTTGCTTATTTAATCAAACAAATGAGAGATTATTAGGAAAGAGAACATAGGAAAAATCTCCTAAGAAACACAAATTATTTCAATAAAAAGTCTGAAAATAACTTTCTTCTCATTCATTTAATAAAATATGATTTACAAGTTGAGATCAAAATCTCAAAAAGCATCTCAATTTTAGCAAAGTTTTTGCTCTCAATTATCAAAAAAGATATTTACAAAAGAGTCATCCTTCTATATATATAGGAAAAAGCCTTCAAAATTGAGAAAAGACTTAAATATTAAAACCTAGTCAACGCTGAGTCTCCATTGACTTTTGGACTTTTCCAAATTTTTACATGTATTTACACATGACAAAAGTACATTTGTAAATGTCCCAAGTCAATTACAAAGTACATGAGATAAAAGGAGAAGAAGAAATGGAAGAACAATTCAACTTTTGTCACTAGCCTTCTTTAGATGAGCATCGTACATGGCGATAGCTGCCTATATCTCAATATTGTCTAGTGCAATAGTATTTTTGAAGACCACCTTAGCTCTAACTATGGCATCTCTCACTGCTGTGATTAATTTTGCATGACTAGTTAACTTGGTTCTCAGATTGTCCAGAGTTAATTGATTATCTAAAATATTATCTATAGAAGCCATTGAGAATGATTTCTCTTCGAATTCCCTTCGGATCATATCTTCAAACTCCTAAATCATTTCCTTTGCTGAAATGAATTGGTTGTCTTGAGAGGTGAGTCTACAAGGCAACTCCTCTATTTTTTTCAACAGACTAGTGTCACTTTCTTCACTAGCATCCTTGGAAGATTCAAGGTCGCTGATTAGTTCCTTAAGTACCCAAAACCTGTATATCAATGATTCTTGAATTTTAATATAAGAATCTCTATCAGTAATGACACTGATTGATATTAGGGTACTTTTTTTAGCACTTTCATCTTTGTCCACTTGCTAAGATATTTATCCATGCTTTCAATATCTTGAGAAATAATATTGATAACATCTTCTAATTCTATTCTCACTTTCTTCATTTTACCTGTCTTCTCAGACACCTCTATAACTAAGGAAATCCCTTGTGCATGTATCTTATCTAGGTAATCTTCAAGTACTTTTCCCTTTAGATAAGTCTTTTCTACTTTCTAGATTACAGGATCATCTACAAACAAAGCCTTTGGAGTTACCGCTTCTAGAGCAAAAGTGAATCCCCTAATCATTGCAATCAATTGTTCCACCATTGCTTTGTAATGATCTTTCATTTCTCTTTCTCTATCAAATTTTTGGACCATAATATCCATCATGGATTACAAATCACTCTTGGCACCCTCGTGAGTTATTTTCCCTAACTCAACTCAAGAGATGGAGTAACTACTCATATCAAAATTTTCAAGAGTCACATCCTGTGTGGGTTTGGCTATCTCTAAAAATTTGTGCCCCTTATCTCCAATCATTTTTGAAAGGATTTTTGGCTTCTTGGGGGTCTTAGCTTTCACCGATAATATCTTACTAAAGTCAAAGTCATTTGGAGAGATGGCTTGCTTTTTCCTTTTGGGTGTGAAAGTTGATAACCAAAGTGGGAGAGCAGAAGAACTTACATTAGCAACACTCCTTGTAGTTGGTGTCACTAGGGTATCACCTACACTACTAGTGGGAATAATGGGCATAGTGGGCATAGTATCAGTTAAAATCACACCTACTGCTGAGTGGTTGAAGGTGGAACTATCTCTGATGTTGAAAGAAAGAGATGATAGACTGGGGATGGATCCTGATGAATGGAAAAAATCTCTAAAAGTGCCTTGAGGGTCACCAAAAATAAATTTAAAAGGGGAGGTAGCTCCATAAGAGGGAATACTGATGGGAGAAATGGGTGAAGGAGTTGTAACAGGTGAGTGGGGTAGAGAAGAAGAAATTCCTATATCTGGCTATGCACCTTCTTGTGGAGATTGAGCTTTCATTCCCTATTGACCCATAGGCCTATCATCAATTTCCATCTATTCTACTACTTTTTCTTGGGTGCTTTGTTTCTCAACCCCCATAACTATTGACTCTAGCTCTTTCTCGATGACCTTTGATTTCTTTGATACAAAAATGATCCTAGGCTTATGGGGCCTGGAAGGAGAAGGAACATCACTTTTATTATTTATTCTATTTTCCACTCTCCTCCTTGTCTCTTCTTAAAATTTGGCCTTTGATCTCATGATGAATTCTTTTAATGTGATCCCCTTATTTGCTAACCAATCATTGATGTTAACCAATATTAGTTCAAATCTCATCCTCAAAGAGGTCAACTCTTTTTGAGACCATTAGATCAGAGGAAGAGGAGAGTTAGTGACTTGTTTAGCAAGATATTTGCTATTGACCAGATCTCTATCATCTACTAGATTTGGAGGAATATCAATGAGCCCCAGATACTCTATTTGTTCAAGAGATAGTCTGCTATAGTCCATCTTTCTAATATCTTCTACTATCCTTAAATCTATCTAGACGTCTTTGATCATGGGTTCATGGAACTGAGTCTTCCTTATAATCATGTCTTTAACACCTCTGTAGTCAAAATTGGACATTATTTTGAAATTCTTCATGGTGACAAGTTGCATTTTAGTCTCCATTTCCCTTGCTTTTATAGTGGTCAATACCGAGTACCTGCCAATTTCAATTGGAAACCTAAAACTAGGTTTTTAAAGTTCCATCTAGTTATTGTGTATGAAAATAATTTGTCTACATAGCTCCATCAAGATCAATTTATCAGAAGGAAATCTAGAGAGCATATAGAGATAGCCTTGGTAAAAGCCAACCCATAGACAACAAAAATAAGGGAACTGCAAGAACATACAGATGAAGTCATTTACAACAGCCTAGGCTTCATCTGACACTCTTTTCTATTCTAATTGAGAGTCAAAGAGAAATAAAAATATCATGAAGAAGGCATCATTTACCCTCCTAAAATGATGGATTAAACCCTTCAATGTTAATTGAGGGTAATATTGATATACAGGGGTGGTTTTCTTATCTCCCTCTGATGTCAAACCTGGAAAGGTTCTCATTAAAGTTGTGATGTATACCAGATATGAAGTCATATAGAACTATGAGGTAGTAGACACCTTTGTCAATTGATCATGTTGAATATGATAAGGAGCTATATGCCGTTGTGCAAGCCTGCAAACAATGGAAACACTACATTTTGGGGAAAGAAACGGTCTTCCACACTGACCACAGACCATTGGAATTCATCTAGATGCAAAGTAAGCTCCGAACTGAGAGGCATCAAAAGTGGGCCACATATCTTCAAAAATTCCACCTGATAATCAAACAGAAAAAGGGGAGCTCAAATATAGCTGTAGATTGTCTGAGCCGCCCACCAATTACTGCACTCACAACAGTTTTGGACCTATGCGGACATGAGACTGCCACTTGGGGTGCCTTGTATGAAGTAAATCCTACCTTTGCTGATAAATATCAAGCACTTCAAAAAGGTACACATGTTTCTAATTTCTATTTGCAAGATAATGTCCTCTGTCATATGGGACACATCTGTGTTCCAGTTATAGAGCAACAAAAGATGATATGGGAAGCACACTTTAGTAGGACAGCTGGACACTTTGGTATTGAGAAAACATTGGCAGTTCTTCAAAAACACTTCTACTAGCCCCATATGCGAAAGGATGTGGAAAGATATCTCAAATCTTGCACTCCATGTGTGATAGCCAAGCCAACAAATAAGAAGCAAGGATTATATACGCCATTTCCAGAACCAACCAGGCCTTGGGAATCTGTCTCAATGGATTTTCTCTTAGGTTTGCCCACTTCTAAACATGGTAAGGACTGTATTTTTGTGGTAGTTGATCATTTTTCAAAAATGGCTATCATGATTACCTTTAAGAAAAACATATCTACTGAGGAAACTAATCAATTATATTTTAGTCATGTATGGCTCCATTTTGGTCTTCCCAAGTCCATTGTCTCAGATTGAGATAGCAGGTTCTTGAGCATCTTTTGGTCCACTCTATGGAAGATGATGGATACTAAGCTGATGAAGTCCACAACCTTCCATCCACAGACTGATGGTCAAACAAAGGTGGTAAACCACTTGATTGTTCACATGATTCAGATGTATCACTCCAAACATCCATGCACATGGGATGAGGGACTTATTTTCATACAACATGGATACAATTGGGCACTGCACAGCTCGATCAAGCACAGTCCATTCCAAGTATGTTTTGGGTTCCAACCCATGGCACTAGTTGATATAGAAATTCCATTTTCCACCATGGAATACACACCTCATGGAAGATCTGAGGCAGAAAAAGCTACCAAGTTTATTGAACAAATGCAACACCTCCAGCAACAAGTTCATGACATCTTGGAGAAGATGAATCAAAAGTATAAGCAACGCCACGACAAACACAAGATTGCACACCATTTTGCTATGGGTGAAAAGGTTTGGTTATGACTTCATAAGGAATGACTTGCAGGCCCACACTAAAAGATTCGGCCTCTGTGATATGGTCCCTACACCATCACTAGAAGAGTTGGAGAAAATTCTTTTGAGTTGAACCTACCAGCCTACCTTGGTCTGCACCCAATATTTAATGTGGAGCTCCTCAAACCATATCATCCACCTCTCTTGGAAACTTCAGTTGTAGTAGAACAACTTGACATTGGTGAACTTGATCCATAGAGTTTTTATCCAGTGGAAGAGGATCAAATTGTGGATACATGGATGAAGACAACATGAGGACGCTCTATTCCGCTTTATCGACTGGTCAAAAGGGGCCAGCTTAGCCATCAAGGTGAGTGGCTCATAAAGAATCAAATCAAGAAACAACTACCACACTTGATGGGGAGCATTGATGCAATGGGGACCATTGATTTTCAAGGAGGGAGGAATGATCCAGGCATCAATTTAGGTGACAATTTGGGTGACAGTTCCATCCCAATTGATGACGAAACTTCTGGGAGCCATAACTTTTGCACCATAGCTCCAATTGACTCACCGTTCAAACTGTTGGAAAGCTAAGAATGAGGAGAACATCGTGAAATGGCATGAGCTCCACTTGATGAAGTTTGACCCTCAAAAACCCAATGGAAGTGCCTCAAATTTCAATTTTAGTTGTGCAGTCTAAAAATAGTAAGTATCTAAAAATAGTAATTCCTTGAATTTTGTATTGTTTTAAGTATTGGAAGTTGAACCATTTCCTCTCCCTTGAGACTGGTGACCTTCCACATCCTCCCCATGGTTTCAAATTGTGTATAAAATAAGAGGTAACCCAAAATGTGAAGATAGACATCTCTTCCCAGAGATAAGCATATATTTGTATTGCGATCTTGAGTAATACTACATCTCTTCTCAGAGAATTCATTATTACTGTGTTATTTTTGTGTTATTGTGATATTTATCAACAAAACTTTTGAGTTTTGGATCACATGTAGAGCATTGCTGATCTGTTCACCCTAGAAAATGACTTGTTTCCCCTAGAGGATTATCTTGATAAAGGGATACATCCATTCATGAAATTGAGAATAAGATGGTAAACCTTGTACTCTACTGAGAAGAGTAATGAAGTCACCAACTTCTTCTATAAATTTGATCCTTAGAAAGTTTCATGGCCATCTGGACAAGTTGGCTCTGGGAGTTTTAAGCCATTTATTGTTGATCACCTTCTTCACCTTCTCAAGATCTTTATCGTATTCCTTTTGTGCTTCGATGAAGTCAATCTTCAACACTTCAGTAGTAGGAGGTCACATGAAAAATTTATTAATGAACTTGGGGTCTAGTCAAATTACTATGTTGCCACTAGCATCTGACACAACTATGGTATTTTTGTTGTAGAATTAGGTGCACTGGAGGATGAACTCTATGTGATGTGCCACCATAGGAAAAGAGGAGACCAGATGGATATTTCTCTCAATTATCCTCTTCATTTTGGAGCTTAGATTTTTTGCCTTGGTTCTCTCTATGAACTCAGCCATATCTACGTGCCCAATCTTTGTATCTCTAATGTCATCGACATTAGAAGTGACTGAGGTGATTGGGAAAACACCTTGATATTGGTAATTCATCATCTTCAACTTCTTTGGAGAAAATTTAGTCATCGAGATGAGCCTTTATCAAAAGAATGTTGATGAAGAAGGATCTTGACGAGAAACTATGATAAGAGTCACGATTGCATAATTAGGGGAAATATTGGCAATCTGAGAAAATTGCACGTTGGGTGATCATGACTAGGGAAATGCACTTGAAAGGGCCGAGGCGTGAGCAGGTCAAAAATTGAAAGGAAATCAAGTTTAGAAAATAGGAAAAATAAAATTTCCTAGAGTTAGTAAAAAATAGGAGGAAGGTATGCATGGGTGGCAAAAATTGCCACCCTTGCATGTGGAAGAGGTTCTCTGTGCATAGACGACAAAAATTATCGCCTGTGCACATCAGGGTAGAAAAGTTTACATTGGCAGAAAAAATTGCCACTGATGCATGTGGAAGGTTAGATGTTTTGTGTAAGGGTAGAAAAAATTTCCGCCCTTCCACATGGTTGGGAAGTTGGGTTGCATTAGTGGTGAAAATCACCACCTATACAAAGGGTTGGTCGGGAAAACTGCATTGGCAACAAAAATTTCTGCCAATACACATAGTTAGAAAGTTTTTTTATAAGGGAAGTGAAATTCACCACCTTTATATGAATCGGCAAGGGGTCCATAAGGGCAGTGAATTTCACCACCTTTAGACTAGTTGATTAGGAACATGTGAGGGTGGCAAAATTCACCTCCCTTACATGGGTGAAATGGCAGTTGGGAAGGCCAACGAATGAAAAATGAGGGTGAGGGATGGAAATGGCATGGTTGAAAGGGTTCCTTAGGGGGAAAAGGAAAAGGAAGGGGAAGAAGAAAAAAAATAATGAAAAAGAGAAGAAAAAAGCAAAAAACAAAACAAAAGTAAAACTAGAAGAAAATAAATACAAAACCCTACTTGGTAATTGCAAAAATTGAATCTGACGAGAAATGTGTTTCCTCTTGCTTTCTTGATCACCTAGATGCAAGGAGGAGGAGATGAAAATAGAAATGGATTTGAATGAGGAGAAAAATTGGATTAAAAGGGGTAAAAATCACCCCCAACCACTCAGTGTGCATGACCATAAATGCCACATGTGAAAATTGAGACCATGCAGGGGCAGTGAAAATTGTCACCTTCACATGTGAGGTTGGAAAGGGATGCAGGGGTGGCAAAATTTGCCACTCCTACATGAAAAGTAACAAATGATGCAAGGGTGGAAAATTTCACCACTCTTGCATGATGGATGCAAGGGTGGTGAAAAATGCCACCTTTACATGAAAAACACAAAACAACATGTAGTGGTGGCAAAAATCACTGCCCTTGCATGCAAACTTAAGAAAATAACTAACTCTGAGAAACAAGGGAAAATTTGTCATCTGGATGCATCAAGATTGGAACATTTTTCACATTTTTTGGGAAAACACAAGGGAATGTTATGAACTTCAAATGATGCCAGTTGAGAAAACATGAGAATAAGAAAAACTTGCCTCAAAAGATGAACTTAGATTGAAAAACACAAAATTAAAAAGTTTCGTAGGGGTTGTTCCAAAAATGAGTGTAGTTGATTTTGGGAACAACATAAAAGAGCTTCTTAAAACTTTTAGAGATGCTATGGGAGAGATTTAAAGACCTGTAGGTGATTTTGTGACTTATGGATGTTTTTATATGTCACTATTTTTCATGGATATATTTCAAAACCTTAATGAACACTTACACACATGAAACAACAACAAGATCAAATGCAAAATAAAGTGAAAAATTGGGTTGTGGGATATTACGATCATGCAAGATAAAACCCCTATTATCCTAGACATTACTTACATTAAACCCAATGTTAGGGATCTCAGCTCACATATAGTTATCCCTTAGGGAACACACATAATCAATGCACATGATATGATAGAATGAATTTCACTTAGGCCCTTCTTTGATCAAGCATGCAAGTCTAGATGTGATAACTGAGTAATATGTAGTGTGTTGAGCTATACTATTGATTGATTTTATGTGATTATGTTCCCAAATAGTAAGTGTTAGATGTAAAATTCCTTATGAGGATATTTAAATAGAAGGAAATTTTATTTGAGTGTAATACCTTTGTTCACTAGCTGACAAGATGTAAAAGAGGGATAAAAACATAAGTAAAGGCTCAAAAGAAGGTTAAAACCCAAAACATAGAAGAGAATGACCATTGGACATTATCACCAAAAGTAGACACTAGTGCTAATGGCACTACTATCTAGATAAGTGTGCTAGTGTCTTGAGGTCTTAAAATAGAGTAAAGATCAAGCAAAATAGACTAGGGGGCCCTGTGACTGGGAGGGGATGACTTAGGACCACTAGGGGCGAAACAAATAGGGAAAATAAGACAAAAAATACCACAAGACCCATAATGACCATTAGAATAAGAGATACATTAATCATTAAGACCTTCCCATGAAAGAGAAACAAAATACATAGTACTTGTTATTTGAATAAGTTAGGGTGTATACATTTCCCCCTATTTTATTCTAGTAATGCAATGAAATGAAATTACTAGAGTAAAATAAAAATAGGAATGCTTACATGTACTTAACTATGTAGATGTGCTCTAGACTTGGCCCACTTCTTGTCTAAATAAGTGGATAAGAGTTGGAATGAAGTATGTGAAGAGGACATCCACAATGTGGGTTCCCCTATACTAAATCTGAATAGTGAATTGAATTATGAGGAACAAAACCTTATTTTGTCCCTACCCTGATATCTAGATGAAATCTAAGAGTGTAAAGTAAAAATGTGGAAAAATTAGGCCTATTTTCCCCCACTCTAAAATTTGGATTTAATCTATGTATATAATTTTTAAATGTGGACTATTTTCCCCCTTTGATATCTAAATTGAGTCTGAGTATGTAATATGAAAATGTGGGGAAATAAGGCCTAATTTCCCTCACTCTGATATCTAGATTGAGTCTATGAACGTAATCTAAAACTAGAGATCAAAATTATTGCTTGACCTACATAATTTGGGTCTGGTGAAATGATATGGATCAACTATTGTAGATGGTCATGTAACCCAAACTAGTGAAATCATGGTGACATCCTGATGAGATATTAGTAGCAATATAAGTGTAATTTGGTAATCTAAACATATAGAATGGTATAACTTACCATTCTATTTGTATAATTTGGTGGATCCTAAGGGGATAGAGGACATGTGACCTACATCATGACCCTAAAGCTAATATATGAGTAATGTAACTATGTATCCAAACCCTTATCTAACGAGATCATGAAACCCCATAAATCTGAATCAAATTGTGTAATATGTATATCTGAGTAAACATGTGTTTCTAAATATCTATATATTTGAGTAAACCTATGTATCTAAATATATGTATATCTAAGTAGACCTAGGTATTTGTATATTTGAGTAAACCTATGTATTTGAATATATATATATCTAAGTAAACCTATGTATTTATATTTGTATCTAAACCAATCTATGTGTCTATTTGAATATGTAACTAAAAAAATCTGTCTATATGAATCTATATAAATAATTTGTATATGCCCCCCTTTTAGTTAGAGAGATGAAATTATGGTAAGGGTGTCTAACCAAAAGTGATATTGACTGGTATGTTAGTGATAATTAGTTAGTTAGATTAATTTATCGATTGTAACAGAGTTGAATTTGATCGAGGTAGGATAGAATTTTGGTCTATGTTGATTTTGTTAAGGAAATATAGGTTTTATCATTTTTTTGAGTCAAATTTGATCAGGGTAGTGGTGTAACTAGTATGGGGTGAGGGACATCATTGTCAAGTCCCACACACAAGAAATGGGTTATAAATTAGAGCTATGGTTCTCAAGATATTGCATTTGGGATAAATTGGTATTAGTTGGTGAAATTATCACACAAGATTAACCTTAATTAGGTAGCATTTTTAAAATATGGCTTAAATAGGTTGGTTTATTTATTTGAGAACTCATTTAAACCATTTGAATTGATAGTGATTATTTGTTCAGAGCTAGAGAGTATGTTAAAGAGACAAGGAGTGAGTGTGACCTAGTATGATGAAGTGGAGGCACTTATCTATGCTAGGGAGGAGATTACCCTAGTAAGGAATCTATTCCTTTTCCTTGATTTTGACACATTTAGTATGTTATCTATCAATTTTAATGAAAATGTGGTATTTTAGGGACATTTTTAGAAATGTGGCACTACTATCCTAAGAATGGGACTAGTGTCTAGGACATGGTGCTAACATCTTGGGTAGGGCCCTAATATCCCATATTCAACGCTAGTGTCCACTAGGAAAAGTTTTTGGTGATTATTTTTTATTGAAATTTCATGTTTTTTAAATATATTTATCTAATATTATGTGATGCTAATATTATATTTAGATGTATTTTACAAGTGAATATGCATATGAGAGAGTTATAGACTGGCCAGATGATAGAGTCTTTATGGGGATTGCTCTTGATAGATGAGGAGATGGCTATGGTAGATAGAGCTAGTTTGGATCACATGCCATCATAGCTCTAATGCCCTAGGACAAGCAGATGATGATAGAGTTATGTGAGAGGTGGAACATGGATACAAGCATATTTTGGTTACCTATTGGGGAGATGACTATCACATTAGAGGATGTCTATAGGAATCTTAAGGTTGTTGATTATTTGTCGGAGAGAAGTGATACAGGAGGTCATTGGTGATCAAGCTATAGAGCAGGCTATGAGGTATTTTTAGTGATGCTCATAGGGATTCATTGGGTAGGGAGTAAGAGTTGATGTATTATTATCATTGATTTTTATAGTGAATGTTCTATATTTGCAAAAGTTTTTACTGGTTTTACTAGACTCATTTGTTATTATGGATGGGAGTGGGGTATCTATCTCTTATAGGATTCATGGGATAATAGATCATGTAAAAGATCAAAACATTTTGTATTCATGGGGTTTTAATATGATAGCCCACTTATATTGGTATTTATAATGCTTCACTTAGGACATGTGTGTAGGTGGTATTAGGTCTTCTACATTATTGAATTATTAGGCTTATGAGCATATAATAGTGAGTAGATTGGTATTGCCTTAATGAGGTGATTGGGTTCACACCCAAACATTTACAAAGAGGTGGATTGGTATATCCCACATGCTTAGGAGGAGAATGATACAGTGTTGATAGGTGTTGAGTAGTTTGAAAACTCGAGATATTATCTTGAGACCTTACAAGGGATGTGAGTGATGGCTTAAGCATGGTGACCAACTAAGATGGGTGAGAGTGAGTTATTGGTTTTATGACTATTAGGTCAATGTATTTGATAGGTTTCATTAAAAGTGAGTGATGTGATAGTTTGGTGCTACTAAATATGTGCCACTAGTACCATTGGTATGGTCAAGGAGTTTTTGGGCTTTAGTGAGGCCAAGGAGTAGGTCTAGACCATTAACTATAGAGTTATCTCTAATTCCATTAATATAGTGGAATCCATTACTTGATATACCAGATGTGGATGATGTAAGAGTGACCAAAGCCTATGTAGTATGATAGAGGGAGTATAGATGGGCACCACTATTCCTAAGAGGTGGGATCATCACAAAAGATGTGTTAGATTTCAATTCGCTTAGGGACATTAAGGTTAGGTTTCCATCATATATTTGTATGTTCTATTTACTTTGTTAATTATTTACATGGGTAGCTATCTAATGTATTATGTTGGTATGTGTATGTCTAAGTGATGATGAGTATTAGGAGACTACCTTTGATTCTATGCTCTAGGTACAAACACAATGTATCCCTGATGATGCCATAAATGATGGATTATTTGAGATGGCCATAAATGTTGCTAGCATTCATGCCTACTTATTTGATCAAGAAGCCATTTCTACTATAACATATATGTGAACAACTACTGATAAGGATGAAAAATGTGTAGAGCTATAAAAATGAGCCATGCCTATAATGGATGCTCTAGGTGGTGTAGGTAGTAAGATAGTGGATGACTATATACATCTACAGTGAGAGCATTCAAAGGTGCTGGTCAAGTTGGCAGTGGTACAAGATAGAGAGAGTAGATGTAGGGTTCAATCGAGATCTTAGAGAGATAGTGGATCCTCTAGATCTAGTATGGATGTATTAGAGAGTGATAGCGAGGGGCCTAGCCCTAGTGACCAAGCCCAAAAATTTTAGTGACTTATATTATTATACTAAAACTATTATTGAGTTATATATATATTAATGTCCATATATATATATATATATATATGGACATTTTTTTTATATGGGTATCATGCATATTGGTATCTTGATTTGTGGCATCATGTATTTTCACTTATTTTTTTATTATATTCATTATTTTAAATGGTGATAAGGAAATATGTTATGTGTCTAATTAATTGTAATAGATTGTTTATCTATTTATAAATGTTTAAGTAGACATGTATGGTGGATTAGGAATGCTAATTTTTAATATGGGTGATATAAGAGTATTATAAGATATCTAAGTTTGGATCATGTAATTGTGGTATGCAATATTTGAACCTAGATGGCATGGTGAACAAGTGACCATACTACTCATGCTATGTCAGTGTATAAGTAGATTATAAAACTGATACTAATCATAGTACACTAACATTAGTTAAGTGTGTAGACTCTGTAGTAAATATCTGAATCAGCTATCATACTAAAATTTTGCTATGATCTCTATGATTTTTAACAAATATATTAATCAAATATTGAAATATGTCCTAATTTATGTGATATCTATAAAATATCTTAATTAGTTGTTGAACTATGTCCTAATTTAAGTGATCTCTATAAATATCTTAATAGAATTTTGAATTATGTCTTGATTTATATGATATTTGGTAAATATCTTAATAATTTGTTGAACTATAATTGGGGATTGAATTAATTTCCATTTTTGTACCATGATTCTATAATTAGGTAGATCTTTGTGAACTGGATTCCATATATATTGACTCTATGGTGCATGAGATCTCTCATAAGTAGGTGTCCTAGAAACCATAGGGCTCATATGATGAGTAACCAATGTCTCCTTAAAAGTAATGTCCTAAGATAACTCAGTCATAGTGGAGTATGATCTAGGAGATTATGAAGACTGAGCTATTAATGCCCACTATGTAAATTCTACAATGCTTCTATTGACATACTAGTCAATATGATCTTGGGGTGTAAAACAATTATTGTTTGATTATCTATTTATCTTATGAAAATTGTAGTATGGTTTATTCTATATCCTGTATAGATGGTGTGCTATATGGTGATGAGTAGAAGGAAGTGTGATCATCTCCTTATCTAATTATGTAAGTAATATATCATGAGGCCTATCTCTATATACAAATTGTATATCCCCTATGTTGGTGTCCTGTGCTCTACTCTTTGTAGGAGGTTCCCTATGAAGTGGTTCTTTGCCTTTGTTGAGTATCTTGATTGGTTGTTTCTATTCTACTTATTTTGTAATAATATTTGGAGTGTGTTCCTCTACCATATCAGATGACTATGGTTATGAGAAATCTACATCCAAATCTACCTCTAAATGTTTCTCACTTAGTCCCAATGTTTTTTCTAATCCTAGAGATGTGTAACCTAGATGTCTGAATGATTTAGATGTCTCATAAATAAATTTATCCTTAAGATGAAGAATGAGGCCTCTAGTAGAAATTTAATATATTTTTAAATCTATAAATTTGTAGATCAATTGATGCATACATGTTTTGAGTCTTAGAATGTATTCATTCACTATTTCTAACTGGCCTTGGTGTAGTGAAGGAAACCTATCATATGTGACTCGAGGTCCCTTCTTTTGAATATAATAAATAGAAAGACATCTTTTAACTAATCATATGTGTATAGTGAACCACTAGGGATTGAATGATGAAACCACTCTATTACCTGACCTTATAGAGTCATGGGAAATAATTGTAAGAGAATCAAATTGCTAGTGACATGTGCCATAGCTTTCTTATAAGATTCAAGATGAAAGTATGGATATCCATGTACATCAAACTTTGGTAACACTAGAATTTATAAATTTGATGGAAATATTACATTGAAAATTTTGTGTGGGATGGGATTATTATGGATGACATTGGAATCCTCCTACGAGTGATACACTTTATTTTCCAATGTGAGATGGTGTACTTAATATTTTAAATCACATGCAACATGCATCAAGGAGATTACCTCTTGTGAAGGTATATGAATATTTTCAAGGGGTTAGTTTAATTATTTAATCTTATTATTAATCTTAGCCATTGGTAAACTACATTATAAAATAGTATTGGATTTTCTCACTGTAACCTTTAGAGGGGTGATAGTTTGGACCTTGTTAGAGGAAAATGATCTATCACCCTTATGTAAGATAGGATGAGAAATTGGTTCTACTATAGTAATGGAGGTTGAAGGAGATTCATCAGTGTCTATTTTTTTGTTACTTTATAAAGATGTATCCCTTGGTAATGGGATAGAAGATACATTATTGTCATGTGAATGTAAGTTATATAAAATATGAACATAAGAATAAGTGTGTGTGTGCTTTTTTTTTGAGTATTTGAACTAACATTAGTCTAAAAATGAGATATGGGTTAAGTAGGGATAAAACTAGAATATTTAGTCTCAATGTCTTCTTCATCAAAATCATAATAATCATGATTATTCCAAGGTTCATAAAAATCATATTTTAATTCACTTGTAGAAGTAAGCGTAGAATAATTATCATTCTCATGCTCACTAAGAGAGAGAGAGAGAGAGAGTAGGAGAATATTTTAACTTTTTAATACTATGAAATATATCATCATGTGTGGGTGTAATTAAATTCATGTCTTCACTAGCTATGTATGGAGTGTAGACTCAATGTTAGTCTTCTAATAATTGTCATCACCTGGACCTACACATCTTATTTGGAAAAAAAGGCATTTGTATAAATTAGGATGTTGGAATAGGATCAAATATCAATCATACATATTTCATTATATTATTGTAAGTTTCAAAAAATAATGCCCTTATGAGGATAGTAGTGCTAATGGAGTTAGTGTCTAATTATTGCATTAGTGTCATTTTATAGAAGAGCTACTTAAAAATTTTAGAGATGCTATAGGATATTTTTAGAGACCTATAGTTAATTCTATTAATTTTGGAAGTTCATATGTGTCACTATTTTATATGTTTCTCTGTAAAACCCCTAATGAACACCTACACATATGAAATAAAAACTAGATCAAATTCAAAAGAAAAGGAAAGCATGGGTTATGGGATATTATGATCATGTGAGATAAAACCCTATTATCCTATCCACTACCTATATTAACCATAATGATAGGGGTATCTTATCATATATAGTTCTCATTTAGGGAACATGCACAATTAACATGCTTGATATGCTAGGATAACTTTTTACTAGGCCCTTCTTTGATCAAGCATGAAAGTCTAGATGTGATAGCTATGTAATATGAATTGTGTTGAGTTGTACTATTGACTAATTTTATGTAATTATGTCCCAAGATATTAAGTTCTAGATGTAAAATTCCTTGATAGGCTCTTTATATATAAGGAACTTTGATTTAAATATAATACCTTTGTTTGTTAGTCGACAAGATAAAAAAGAGGGATAAAGACATAAAATAAGGATAAAGGGAAGGTTAGAACCCAAAACATAGAAGATAATGACCATTTGACACAAGTGACAAAAATGGATGTTAACACCAATGTCGCTACTATCCAGATAAGGGTGATAGTGTCATGAGATCCCAAAATAGAGAAAAGATCAAGTAGAACAAACTAGGGGCCCCTATGATTGGGAGAGGATGAATTAGGACCATTATGGGTGAAATAAATTGGGGGAAAAGACATAATAAATACCAAAAGACCCATAATTACCATGCAAATAAGAGTTACATTCATCACTAAGATCTTCCTATGAAAGAGAAACAAAAGACATAGTACTTGTGGTTGATTGACCAAAATTTAGAGGCTTATATCCTATAATAGGTGTTCATACTACTATTTATACTACTACAATTCATGTGTCTATATATATGATTATACATGTGATGCCTATACATAATATATCTATTATGGGGGAAACACAATTGATTCCTCCTTTTTATATGGCTATTCCTATGGAGCATACTTCTATGCATCTTGGGATTACAAATAATGTGATACCATATATTTATAACCAATATAATATTCTTATTAATCAAATTCTTTTAAATTTTTTTCTAGATCTTCATGGCAAGGTTTTTCAAATGGAATAATGTTCTCATAGAGTGGGTCATTTGAAAAAGTCTCAAGCATTATCAAAAAACTATTTTTAACTAAATATTTATACTTATACCTTTCCTAAATAATTATTTATTTCTACATTATTCTAGATTCACTAATATTAAGTTAACTTAGGAAGTTAGCTTTTACACTAAGTATAATTAGTGTGTGCTTATGTCTAAAGAATCATGCATATAATACTTATTCACTACACATGTGCTACCACCATTTGTAGAAGTCACATTTAGTGGAAAAAATAAGTAAACAAGGGATAGATCTTAATTATAGA